>OY856413.1:1096464696-1096479696 GCA_963693085.1 Alisma plantago-aquatica
ATACATTCTTATTATGTCCCTAGTCGAATGTCATTGTGGAAGGCAGATAGACAACAATGACACACAAGACTAGATTGTGGTGTTGGTTGATGACAAAATTTCATTAATCATGATATGGATATATCAAACCAAACACATAGGTACTTGTTAGAGAACAAGTGTACCAGACAGACCCACCGTGAGTTTGACACATGGAACCATAACATGGTAGTCACAGTCAGTTCTCACAGTGATGGTGGTGAGTGTGATTCTTCGACCTGAAATCACTACACTCAACACATGTCATTGGGTACACTTTGACATCATCAAACACAATCCTGAAACATGGGTTGTTATAAAGGTGATGATTGGGTGGCTTTGACACATGGGGCTTTTGAGGGGTGAGGGATAGATATGGGATTTATCCCTCCTGAGGGAGTTTGATATCCATGGCCACTTGATGAGTAGGATTCAGATAGGCCTACGCACGCATGTGTGAATTAGTATGTGATAAAGGTGTCATACATATCTCCTCCAATCTACTCTGAGATCAAGAAAGTGAATGAACATTGACAGGATGACTGGTCCATGCCTCGAGTTCATTCGGGATATCAGTGATAAAGGAATTATACATTCACTGTAACAACATTCACGGATTGTAGGATTGAAAGTTGTTCTCCAACTTTCTATTTCTCTTGGGTAGCACTGATGTGCGACCAGGCACCGCTCTTTGCTTGTGAAGTCATAAGTGTTATGGACTTTCACTGCCAACGTGAAATGGGCCTGGAGGGTCACACACATAGGATTTAACCTGGAAGAGAGTTTATCCACAAACGATGTTTAGATTGATTAATAAAAGAGTTTAGCAGTTCAATTAAACACTCAGTTAATTCATAGCTCAAAATCATAGTGTTCAAGGTGTTGGATTGATTGATTACAGTATCAGATTGATTGAAAATGCAATTGACTATTTTTGCATAGTGTGCACTCCCAACCGATCGGCTCATATGATGAACCGATCGGCTCAACTTGGTGAACTGATCTGCTCATGTGATGAACCGATCGGCTCAAGACAGGTTGAGACAACCGGTTCAAGGGTTGAACCGATCAGCTCAACAGGTCCAAACGAGCAAGTTGGGAAAGTCAGGTTGGCAAGATATTTCTGTTCGTTTTACTTGTCTAATTTGATTGGAACAAGGATTGGTATTTGGATCAATTCGAAACAAAAGAGGAAAAGTCAATCGGGAAATAATCAGGACCACGAACCAATTGGCTCATGCTTGAACCGATCGGTTCAGGTGCAAAGGTTCCCAACCGACTGTTTCATGCTTGAAACGATCGGTTCAGCTGGCGCAGTTGGTTGTTTTTGTGGAAAATCTCGAACCCTTCTACTCCTACTTTAATCCCGCATTGCCCGGGGTAGAGAACCATGTCCCATGACCCTCCTATATATAGGGGTATTGGGGGCTTCTCAAGTACAACTCAGAACACCAGTTTCTCTGCAAAGTTGTCGTTCTCTCTGGTTGTGGTAACCGTGAGATCCTGAGCAAGTGCTACCTGATAAGGGAGGCACAGCAAGGGAAAGACAACAGTAGAAAAGCGACTTGTTGCAGGAGAGTGTGTCGGTGACTAGTACGCCGATAGGATGGTACGACTCCTTTTGGTGCCTTGTGCGACAAGGCGATCAGAGTTCTAGGTGGTCCGTGTAGACTACATCAGAGGCGGGAGATTTCTGTCGTTTGGAGGACTTCTGTCAATCCTGACAGTCCTAGTGAGGCTAGGAGCTGCACAGACATCGTCCAAGATCGAAGGTGAAGACCGTGCAAGCCGCAAGGTAATGTCATCAAGCAAGCCTCAGGACAAGGTATGCCTCTACAAACCATCCTTCCTATTGTATAGACGTTGATGTGTTTCCTTTATACTGGGTTCGGGGAGAAGATCATTTTGTTTCCGCTGCCTTCTCTGTCTTCCCTAAAACCAACAGTGGTATCAGAGCCACGTCAATTGCTCGATACTTTAGGATTATCGATATGAACAATTTTGGTTTGTCACCTTTATTTATTGCATATGATGTGAATAAAATTGGCTTTATACATGTCCAATCCTAAATCCACAAAATCCCAATATACATATATGATATGTAATATAAATGCACTCCATACATGTTGCCCTTAAACGAGTTTTGTGGTGGATGTAGTGTGGTTATGGCCAATAAACCCTATATATGCATGCTTGGTTGAATGTGGTTGCTTGCATCTCGGTCTGCGCACTGATTCCCTACCTCTTTATTCCTGATGTAAATTGAGATAACTCAAGATTTCTTTCCAACTCTGCTCCCCCCCGAATGTAACTCGGGGTTTCCCAATTTAAATGTAAATAGGATAGATCTTTTTATATTTCCTGTTATGTCAAAGAATGGTGGACAACCTGACGACAACTGATATGATCGGTTCAAGGCATGAACCAATCGGTTGGCGTTCTAGATGACCGGTTCGTGGAGCGAGACGAGCGGGCAGAAGCCATGAGGAGATGCACGACGACTAGACAAACCGATCGACTAGAGGCACCAGTCGATCGGATGGTGGCACCTAACGAACCGGCATGATGGCGAGCCGATCAATCATAGAGATGAGTTGATCAAACCCAGAATAGAAAAGCACAGAGTTCATCTTATACATGTTGCATGTGATGTGGACCTAGATGTCTGTGATTCCTCTTGGCTCAAGGAATCACATTAGGATGGCCATAATCATCACTTTTATCATCTCACATGTTTTTGTGGGATATAGCATGTATATGATACGTATTATGTATTGTGGTGATTGGATATGTATGTGTACCTATAAAACCAAACCCCTCATCTAAATATTAAGTCTTATACGCCTTCCATTAGCGGCACACATGAAAAACTCGATCGAACAAGTGTAGGTTACGCCAAAGCGTGGTGTGCCGTCTATCTTGTGGAAGTGTGATGGGTAGACATGTAGGATCTACTAAAGTAGGATGCATGTTTACCGTGTCGGCTTTTGGGTTAGACTTAACTAGTGATTCTTAGAGTGTCTAAGCCTAGAGGCACAAAATGTTCATGGCAAGGTGTTCACATGTTCAATCATCAAGAGTTGCATATGATGCAATTGGCATGATGGCCTGCCTAAATAGTCAAGATTGTGGGTGATCAACCAAAGCTGACTCATGACTTGATAAAATACGGATCTTGACCCACTAGAAGATTGAATGCTGCAATCTTCCGAATTGATGGTGAGGGATATCAATTTGAACAAAAATAGTGGGAGCGATAATTAATTAAAGTCCTAATTATATCATCAACAATTCAAATCAATCAAATAAGTCAAAATTGAGTTTTGAACTAAATTGCATATATTTCCTTTTGTTGTACAAATGACAACAATCACTTTTCATTGCGATCGATCCTTGAAAAGGACAAGCTGAATGGGACTAACTTCCACGACTGGTTTAGGACATTGACAATTGTTCTCACTCAAGAGTGAAAGCTCTATGTCTTGGATACTCCAGTTCTAGAGGAACCTGCTCCTACCGCACCAAAGGCCAAAAGGGATGCTTATAAGAAGCATTCTGAAGATGCCATTGATGCAAAGTTCTTGATGTTGTGCTCCATGAACCACGAGTTGTAGAGACAACATGAGAACATGGGTGTCATTGAGATGATTAAGCATCTCAAGAACATGTATGAAGATCAAGCACGACAAGAGAGATATGATGTCTCCAGGGCATTGTTCAAGTGTGTCATGATAGAAGGAGATCGAGTTGGTCCTCACATGCTCAAAATGATTGGGTATGTGGAGATCCTAACAAGACTGGTACTTCCCCTGAGTCAAGAGTTGGCTACTGACGTGATACTGCAATCGTTTCCACAATCCTACAGTCAGTTTGTGATGAACTACAACATGAACAACTTTTACAAGTCATTAACAGAGTTGTTGGGCATGTTGAGAATAGTTGAGGCACAGATGAAGAAGGACAAGCCAAAGTCTGTGATGATGATCAGCAACAAGAAAGGCAAGTCCAAGCGCACGGGCAAGGGCAATGTTAAGAAAGATTCTGATTCTAGCCAGCATCCCAAGTCATCTTCAACTCTCAAAGCCAACGGAGGCATGACCTAGAGAAGCAATTGTCACCATTGTCAAAATCTAGGACATGGGAAAAGGAATTGTCCTCTCTATCTGGAAGAACTAAAGAAGAAGGAGGCAACGGGCGTCTCCACCTAAAGGTGTCATGAAATAAACTTGTAACATTTTTGAGGTATATGATACCAAGATATAAAATGTAAAGCACCCAATAAATGGGGCAAGTGTTGCCACCATAGATAGGATTACTTTAGTTTATTTTCATCCTTGAAGGCATGTAATAGAGTTATGAACTGCTATTTCATATTTTCCAATGGAAAGAAACACCTTAATTTTTGCAAATTGTATGACAATGATGGCAATTAATAAAGTTGATGTTTCAATCTTTGTGTCAATGCCTTGTTTATCTTGTGGTACTTGGTATGCATAATATAAAATGATACCTAAAAGTTTTTGATAACTCAAACAATCAAATTAGCATAAATCATGAGAAATTCATTTCTAGTTTCCATATGATGGATAAATCTAGACTCTTTTGGTTAGAGAATCAGTAAGAGACATGAATCTCTTGGACATGATCACTCTTCACTAGTCATATTGGGAGATTGATTATCCTATTAGGTATAATACATGTGATGTATTTACATACCTATTGGACTTAATACTAGTACTTCAAATGGTGTTTAGAGAAATACCAATATGAGTATCTTGAAGTGTTCAAGAATATCATAGATGAAGTACGGATTTGGTAAAGTGTTAATTCTTGATGAGATAAATGAATGAGATACATAAACCAAATGTTTGAGAACTTTATGAGTGATTATGATAGTGAACTCATGGTTAAGGCATGGTGATGTCTAAATTAAAAGGAGTCATACTCTAAGGAGTTAGAGGATGATTATCAAATAACTAAGTTCTTCTTAAATAAAGAATACCCCACACTAATAAAGGATATTAATAATCACAAAGTGTTGTGAGTTCTTATACCCTTGACAGATACACCTCGATGATCTATGTGATGAGTTGGTCATATGATGAGTCAACTATCTAGATGAATATTGAGGAACTGGATTTTGAGTTATGGTTTATGACCATTACATCCTAAATGACTTCCATGTGAACCATAAGGTATGACCTTGATGGTAGCACCTTTTGGGATGAAATCCATAAGTGTGAATGAGTCTTAAGCGTTAAGACACATGGTTAACATTTTGAGAAGGATGATGCTTGTTGATTACAACTTAATGACTAAGAGATTTGGCATACAGATACTAAAACTACATTTCTATGAGGAATAAAAACAATGATGTGTACGTGACACAACCTATAAGGTTTGTCAATCCATTAATGCAAATGAAGTCTATAAGTTACAATGGACTAATCAATGTGATTGATTGAGTACAAGCAACTCAGAGTTGGATACTTTACTTTGATAATATAATCAAAGGGTTTGACTGATATGTGAAAGATAAAGAAAGGATATGTGATTTAGTGGGAGCATATTTGCATTCCACATGTTGATGAGGAATGAAATGTTCTAGAATGGAATCCTTTGTGGAAATTATCTTTAGGGAAGATAGAGACATTTCCTATGTGATAGGAATAGAGATCTATAGAGATAGTTCTCGAAAACCTCTTGACCTGAAAAGAGAGAGCATACATTGGCAATCTATACTGAAGGGTTCAGTATGCACAGATTCAGTGGGAGAAAACTTTTCCATGTTACATGGAGTGAGTATCCCAAGGCCAAGTGTCCAATTCTCATGAAGAATGGGAACACTAAGAATTGATATGGATCTATCATGTATGTAATCATCCCATTATCTTGCATGTATGGACATAGAAAGAATAAAATGCATTCATCATCTTGTATGTAGGACATGACAATATGATGTGCTCATCTTGATAACTCGTATGTGGGACATGACGATTGGATGTCTGTCTAGTTCCAGTAAAGGTTACTGGAATACCATAAGAACTTGATAAGTACTTGAGAAGTACTAGTTCTATGGAAAAATGGAAGGGTTCATTGTAAAGAGTTACACTGATATGAACTTCCGAAAAGGACATAAAATTAATCACAAAATATATATGGGATACATAAAAGTGAATGTTTTTTGATAAGAGGAAACGTTCCAATAAATCCGTTTAAAAGGAAAATCTGAGTATATGTGTGTTAGAACATTAGTGGATACTATATGGATCTAGAAGTTCATGAGATGAACTTATAGATATTTTGGTCATTGATGACAAGTAAGGAGTACTTGGTCATGCTATGTGGCTAAAGGTTAGCAAAGAAATACTAGATTGCATATTATGGCAACTCCATCTCATACGTGTGATGTACAACGAAGAGATGAGACACATGTAGTTAATACCGACTTTGGCAAGGTGTTGACATTACTCACTGTGTAAGAACTAGAGTATAGTAACATGTGGGACATGTTTGAAGATCACTATGCATATGATTCAAGGGCGATTGGCTCGCAGTGCAAGTGGGAGTTTGTTGGTCTGTATGCCCTGAGAACCAATCATGGGATGATTGGTGGAATACATTAAGATTGATTTGATAAACATCAAAGGCAAGCTTCCAATTCTATATGGTTCAGTCATATGAGATAATGATAGAACATATTGAATGTATAGAGAATGACAATAATCAATGATGTATGCTTTCAGGTTAAGGACATGATCGATGAGATCATAGGAAGCTAAGAGTTTGTACATTCTTATTATGTCCCTAGTCGGATGTCATTGTGGAAGGTAGATAGACTACAATGACATACAAGACTAGATTGTGGTGTTGGTTGATGACAAAATTTCATTAGTCATGATATGGAGATATGAAACCAAACACATAGGTACTTGTTAGAGAACAAGTGTACCAGACAGACCCACTGTGAGTTTGACACATGGAACCATATCATGGTAGTCACATTCAGTTCTCACAGTGATGGTGGTGAGTGTGATTCTTCGACCTGAAATCACTACACTCAACACATGTTGTTGGGTACACTTTGACATCATCAAATGCAGTCCTGAAACATGGGTTGTTATAAAGGTGATGATTGGGTGGCTTTGACACATGGGGCTTTTGAGGGGTGAGTGATAGATATGGGATTTGTCCCTCCTGAAAGAGTTTGATGTCCATGGCCACTTGATGAGTAGGATTGAGATAGGCATCCGCACGCATGTGGTAATCAATATGTGATATTGATGTCATACATATATCTCCTCCAATCTACTTTGAGATAAAGAAAGTGAATGAATATTGACAGGATGACTGTTCCTTGCCTCGAGTTCATTCGGGATATTAGTGACAAAGGAATTATACATTCACTATAACACCATTCACAAATTGAAAGATTGAAAGTTGTTCTCCAACTTTCTATTTCACTTGGGTAGCACCGATGTGCGACTAGGCACCGCTCTTTGCTTGTGAAGTCATAAGTGTTATGGACTTTCGCTACCAACGTGAAATGGGCCTGCAGGGTCACACAACATAGGATTTACCCTGGAAGAGGAATTTATCAACAAATTATGTTTAGATTGATTACTAAAGGAGTTTAGTAGTTCAATTAAACACTCAGTCAATTCATAGCTCAAAATCATAGTGTTCAAGGTGTTGGACCGATTGATTAGAGTATCGGATTGATTGGAACTACAATTGACTATTTTTGCACAGTCAGCACTCCCAACCAATCAGCTCATATGATGAACTGATCGGCTTAGCTTGGTGAACCGATCGGCTCATGTGATGAACCGATCAGCTCATGTAATGAACCGATCGGCTCAGGATAGGTTGAGATGACCAGTTCAAGGGTTGAACCAATCGGCTCAACAGGTCCAAACGAGCAAGTTGGGAAAGTCAGGTTGGCAAGATATTTCTCTTCATTTCACTTGTCTAATTTGATTGGAACAAGGATTGGTATTTGAATCAATTTGAAATAAAAGAGGAGAACTCAATCGAGAATTGATCAGGACCACAAACCGATCAGCTCATGCTTGAACTGATCGGCTCATGCTTGAACCGATCGGCTCATGTGTCCCAACCGATCGGTTCAGGTGTGAATCGATCGACTCAGGTCCCCAAATGACCGTTTCATGCTTGAAACGATCACTTCAGCTGGCACAATTGGTTGTTTTTGTGGAAAATCTCGAACACTTCTACTCCTACTTTAATCCCGCATTGCTTGGGGTAGAGAAGCCTATCTCATGACCCTCCTATATATATAGGGGTATTGGGGGCTTCTCAAATAAAACTCAAAACACCAGTTGCTCTGCAAAGTTGTCGTTCTCTCTGGTTGTGGTAACCGAGAGAGCCCAAGCAAGTGCTACCCGACAAGGGAGGCACAACAAGTGAAAGACAACTACAGAAAAGCAACTGTAGCAGGAGAGTGTGTCGGTGACTTGTACGCTGATAGGAGGATATGACTCCTTCTGGTGCCTTGTGCGACAAGGCAATCGAAGTTCCAGGTGTTCTGTGTGGACTACTTTAGAGGCGGGAGATTTCTGCCACTCAGAGGACTTCTGTCAGTCCCGACAGTCTCGGTGAGGCCAGGAGCTACACAGACACCGTCCAAGATCGGAGGTGAAGACTGCGCAAGTGGCAAGGTAACGTCACCGAGCAAGCCTCGGTGACGTTAAAAAAAAATTTAAATTTTATTCCTTCCCTAAATTACTACGAGTAAATTGTCTTTGACTCTGAAACAATTTAGCATAGTATTAGACTTTATGTGACTTAAGAAAATTCTAGATTTAATTTCACATATTTTGGTATAACCAATCTTAATCATAGATGTGGGGCGATGTAATATCTACTTCACCCGAGAAAGAGAAACTAGAAGGGAGAAAATATAAAGATCCAATATTAATTAAAAAGGAAAATGTAATGTTGATTCCTTAGACTGTTTAACACCCATTGTCTAGCATCAACCCCTACTTTTGTAATGAGCCATTGGGGCCAGAATTATGGTCTTTACTGATTTAATAAATAACCTACGAAATAGGGACCTCAAAGGCGGCTCAATGCATAATTTAATTGCATTGTGGGAGAAATACATATAATTGACAGCTATCCATTTGAGTTAAGTGTCACGCTAGCCTTGACTGGGTTAGTAGCAGTATAACAAACCTCTAGGTATTATTTTTTTTAGTCGAGATGACGTTTTGGTTGCTTGACGGCACGGCTTGCTCGAATGGACGGGCCAGACGGGAGGAGACTCATCTTCATCCTCGACAATCCGCACGCAAGCGTTATGACACTGCTAAGCATTCACGAAGCCTTTATTGTGCCTGATTTCTGTCTGTTTTCACCGGTTGCCGTTTCGGGAGGACTAGACGGTCACACCGAACCCTAATATGAAGCCTAGAATGTCCCGAGCGCAAAATGTACAAAACCCCTTTGACGGGGCCTCCACCGTCACTACCATGGTTCTTGGCCACCAAGATTTTTTTTTACACTTGCCGCCACGAGACCACCCATACCGGTAGTACGACACATCTTCTAGTGATATCTCCTTCCAATTCCTTCTGAGCGTTGGTGAATCCTTATGTCCGTGTGACCGTCGTGTCTGGCGAGGAGCAGGCTGCTGCATTTCTATGGTTGCTCGCCGGTCAAATGAAGGTAAAAGCACCATTTCCGACCCAGTGCTTCCACATACTCCTTTCAGTTTGCGCTGGTTCCACCTAAGTTTCTCGGTCGATGAAATACCCTATTTTCTTCTTTTGAGGACCTCACCGACAAATGTATAAAGGAGGTTCGGGGTCTCTCCTAGCAGCTTTTGGCCCCAAATGTCGCATCTCGTAATGAGTTTTGAATTCGACATTGCTTGCAGTATCTATCTTCCACTCACGTTTTCGTCCTTGTGATTTCGGTAGCACCTTGCTCAACCTGTGCCGATTTAGTCGCCGCTAGGCTAGATACTAGTTTTGTGACCTGAAGATGATACTCAGTTGCTCGCGGATTTGTAAGGATGGATTAGAACGCTTAGTCGATTCGTTCCTATTAATCTACCCTACTGTGTTCTCTTTTGTATCGACACCGGAGATTCTTGAGGATAGTCTTGTTCTGCTTCGTATATTGATGACTAAACCAGACAGAGGTGCCAACGCTGTATGTGCTTTTGAAGTTAATTATCTGTGTCTACTAGTCAGCAGTGAATGCATTCATATTTTATTCACAATGTTTGGTGTTTGGAAATCTAGAAAGCGAAGTCGTTGTTTGCTTGTGGCCACTGATTAAAACCTCCGGTGATTTGCAGTACCTGGTAATCCGTCGTGCTTCGTGTTAGGACCCAACACAAATCCTGGTTGGGATCCTATTTATTCACAGATTAATATATACTTAGGTACCTTGCGCCTTTGTAGTTTGAATCATCAGAATCGCCTGAGTAATTTGATGCTCTGGAGATTAGAGAATGAAATCGCAGGTTGCTTTGATTCATTTAATTAGTAATCCAGTAGATAACTAGACTAGTAAGACAACGTTTGATCAACTATGAATGAGATATATATATGATGTAAGTAGGTGCTTCGATTCAGATGATTTTACAGACATTTAGTATAGGCCTCTGAGCCCAATAATGAATTTACATGGGAAGTGTTTTATTGGGTTAAAAATTAAGTGAAGAACAATATTAACATAAAGTATAATTTTATGCTTAGGCGGTGATATTAAACTTGGCTCAGACTTAGGTGATCGTTTATTTGAATTAGATAGGAATTAAGGTATGTACTCCTCCCTATTTATAACTGGGCATTTATACGACTAAATTTTCCCATAATGAGGCATATTTTGAAATATTTGCTCTTATTCCATTTGTTGGACAATTCATATACTTTCAGTTGGACTTATTATTATTCTTGTGAAATTATTATCATCTTGTTGAGTTGGGTCAAAGACCCCACTTGCTTGGTTTTTGGTAATTGGAAATGTGAATGGTGAATGTAAGTTATCTTGCAACTCTATTTATGCATGTCAGATAATTCGACTAGTTTAAATATCGTAGACGCTTATGTGTAACCATTAGGGTGCGCTACTTCCGCCCGGGGTGTGCTACTTCCACCTTTTTATATACAGAGGCATGCTACTTCCGCCTAGGGTGCGCTACTTCCACCCATTTTTACTTAGGTCAACGACTCAGTGGTGTCTTGGCCCTATTATAGTTACTTTAGTCAAATATATCTGCATGCAAATATTTATTGTGATACTGATGATTGATAATGGCAAGATCTGTTATTTCACTTGTTTATTTATATGCCTCATTCTTTTGGAAATTCTTTCTCTTATTACTTTTCATTGAAACTTACCTAACTTTAATGACCCCTTTTTTTATGGGAGCATCTTACTTACTTTTTAAATGCCCTAGTTAATCTTTTAATGTACATACTCATCTTTTGCTAATTCATATCTTGTTTTCCTATTTTTCTGGGTGTTCCCAAAACTACCCAGGTATAGGTGTTTTGAAGGACGTGGACACATGCATGTCATACACTTGAAGTTGGCTTAAGGATAGCTTGGAATAGCCGAGTTGCCCTCTGCATCTGGGGCTCTTATGAAATATAGTTATAGTATCTTTTCTTTTTATGTACCACCTTTTGGGTGAGAAAGTTTTGTACATGGGAATATTTTGTAACTTTGTAAATAGTTATATTTTCTGCTGCTTAATTATTCCATGGCTTGTGTTTATACCATTGAGTGGGCCCACTATCGGGTCCCACACTTTACAGAATGGTATCAGAGCCTAAGCAGTCAGTAGCTTGACTATTTCAAGTTATCCTAGATCGTTCTTTAGTATGTAGGTGACTCTTTAGAGGTTTTTGTCATACCTAAACCAGAATCATGATTACAAATTTGGGTTTTACCGTCTGTCCAATTTGGTGGTATATATGTATACCAAACAGAGTATGTGGGTAACCCAATTTTGGGTAAACTCTTATCAATCCTACCCTCCCATTATAGGTATAACTTTCGATACGTAAAGGTTGAATTCTCTAGGAAGTAGCCTCTACCTCCCACCTTAGGGAGGACAATTCATATACCATGGAGATTAGGGTGACTTGAACTCACATAATTGTGTGTAGCCTTAGTACAAGTCATTAAATCTTTTTCTGTTGATTTGCATGCCTATACACACATTGGTGAACTGAGCATGCATGGATACAAGCTTAGAGTATTGACATGAGTTTAGATTTTGTTAGATGTTTGATGATATCACATGATAAAATGAACTAGATCCTTTAAGGTTAGGCTTGTCTTTCCTGCAACGTGGAGTTATCTCAACATAGTTTTGCTTGAAACTTGTCATCCAAGTGTTGGATGCTATCCTGGCTAAACTTACAAATGATCATTGTTGAAGGAAGATATAGGTTATAAGTAATTGTTCTTGGGATTTCATCCCTCACATACCATAAGGTAGGAATGATCATGTAGTTGGATTAGATAATAAAACTAGATGCCATGTTATTTTTTTTCCCAAGAAGCTAAAATGGATGCTCTTTTTGTTGAAACTTAGGATGAACACCGACACGGAGGTCATATGAAGTAGGTACATCTAGAGTTGAGCCTTAAAGTGTTGACCAAACTCTCATCACAATTATATACTTAGTTTATCTTGTGTGTGAGATAAGGAGTAGTTTGGCTATCTAGTTCATCTGGGCTTGTAATGATACCATGGATGTAAGCCAATACGGAAGTAGAGACCCTAATCTCTTCTTATGATGGTTGCACAATCTTATAAAAATACATGATGTTTTGGGATGTGATGGCCTAAGTCATGACAAGAAAATGGTGGAGTAATGCAGTTTGTTCCTAGTAGAGCCTACTGGAAGTTAACTGCGTGCTAGATGGAACATGTCTCCCCCATCTTGAATTTGGATATGCTTGTGTATTCCTTGATGAGGTGTGTAGAGAAGCCTCTTGTTGAAGATGATGTGATGTTAGGGTGATAATATGTGTTGTATGTTGTAAAAAGTGGTCGACTTGGTTCTCGGATTGATTTTGGCGCCATTTTGGATTTCCCATCGCAAGGTTTTTATCGTAAAACTTAATTTCATTATTATATTATAATTACAAAAAAAAAACTTTTAAGATTTCATCGATTGTTTTGGAACCAAGTCACCACCACAAGGATGTTGTAGTAGTAGATAGGTCCTTTAGCGAAGAAATCTTGGACACATGCATGTTTGACCCTCTGAACCTAGGCATAAGTGTGATGTAGGAAGAACAAATATAATAGTTATGATCTAGTCAACTACCCTCTTTATTCTTTGTATGATGAGATATGTCTTTTAAGGGGTGGAGACTTGTACACTTAGGCCTGTAATATTATTGGATGAATAGTTGTAATTGATGGTGATTAGCATAAAAAAATTGTTAATAGAAGGGACATGAAACATCATAATAGTATGATGGACAAACCTCCTTAATTATGTTAAAAAAAATTAAAAATTTGATGATATCATCCTCAATCGTAGTATAAATTACCTAGACCAAGTCACAATTTGAGAAGATGATAAGACATGATGAATAAAGTAGTATAATTTACGTTGGGTTCTTCATACAATTTTTATGTGACTATGTTATGCTGGGACCCCTATATTAACTTTGTCTAGTGAATTAGAAATTTATAATTGATTAGAATATTACAACTTAGTATTTTGAGTTGTAGCTTGATGGATTTCGGGGACGAAATCCTCTTTAAGGGGTGGTGTTCTGTAACGAACTCAAATCTAGGTATTAATTTCCATATCCTTTTTCCTTAAAAAAAACTTAAATTTTATTCCTTCCCTAAATTACTACGAGTAAATTGTCTTTGACTCTGAAACAATTTAGCATAGTATTAGACTTTATGTGACTTAAGAAAATTCTAGATTTAATTTCACATATTTTGGTATAACCAATCTTAATCATATATGTGGGGCGATGTAATATCTATTTCACCCGAGAAAGAGAAACTAGAAGGGAGAAAATATCAAGAGCCAATATTAATTAAAAAGGAAAATGTAATGTTGATTCCTTAGACTGTTTAACACCCATTGTTTAGCATCAACCCCTACTTTTGTAATGAGCCATTGGGGCCAGAATTATGGTCTTTACTGATTTAATAAATAACCTACAAAATAGGGACCTCAAAGGTGGCTCAATGCATAATTTAATTGCATTGTGGGAGAAATACATATAATTGACAGCTATCC
The DNA here is from genome assembly GCA_963693085.1 of Alisma plantago-aquatica. Lineage (NCBI taxonomy): Eukaryota > Viridiplantae > Streptophyta > Magnoliopsida > Alismatales > Alismataceae > Alisma > Alisma plantago-aquatica. The sequence goes on from OY856413.1 coordinate 1,096,478,979, forward strand.
ATTTGAGTTAAGTGTCACGCTAGCCTTGACTGGGTTAGTAGCAGTATAACAAACCTCTACATATTATTTTTTTTAGCCGAGATGACGTTTTGGTTGCTTGACGGCACGGCTTGCTCGAACGGACGGGCCAGACGGGAGGAGACTCATCTTCATCCTCGACAATCCGCACGCAAGCGTTATGACACTGCTAAGCATTCACGAAGCCTTTATTGTGCCTGATTTCTGTCCGTTTTCACCGGTTGCCATTTCGGGAGGACTAGACGGTCACATCGAACCCTAATATGAAGCCTAGAATGTCCCGAGCACAAAATGTACAAAACCCCTTTGACGGGGCCTCCGCCGTCACTACCATGGTTCTTGGCCACCAAGATTTTTTTTTACACTTGCCGCCAAGAGACCACCCATACCGGTAGTACGACACATCTTCTAGTGATATCTCCTTCCAATTCCTTCTGAGCGCTGGTGAATCCTTGTGTCTGTGTGACCGTCGTCTCTGGCGAGGAGCAGGCTGCTGCGTTTCTATGGTTGCTCGTCGGTCAAATGAAGGTAAAAGCACCATTTCCGACCCACGTGCTTCCACATACTCCTTTCAGTTTGCGCTGGTTCCACCTAAGTTGCTCGTTCGACGAAATACCCTATTTTCTTCTTTTGAGGACCTCGCCGACAAATGTATAAAGGAGGTTCGGGGTCTCGCCTAGTAGCTTTTGGCCCCAAACGC
>OY856413.1:1096484696-1096499696 GCA_963693085.1 Alisma plantago-aquatica
TCTTCTTCTTCTTCTTCTTCTTCTTCATCTTCTTCTACATCATCATTTTCTTCTTTATCATTTTCTTCTTCTTCTTTTTTCTTCTTCTTCTATTTCTTTTTGTTGTTCTTCTTCTTTTTAATCATCTTCTTATTCTTCTTCTTCTTCCTTTTCTTTCTTATACTTCTTCTTCTTCTCCTTGATGATGATGATGATGATGATGATGATCATCATCATCATCGTCATCATCATCATAATCTTGTTATTCTTCTTCGTCATCATCTTCTTCTTTATTTTATTCTTTTTTTATCTTCTTCTTCTTTTCCCTTTTGTTCCTCTTCTTCTTCTTCTACTACTTACACTTCTTCTCCTTACTCTTCTTCTACTTCTTCTTCTTATATTTCTTTTACTTCATCTTCATCATCTTCTTCTTCTTCTTCTTCCTCCTCTACTTCTATTTCTTAATTCTCTTCTTCTCTTTCTTCTTCTATTTCTTTTTATTCTTCTTCTGCTTCTTCTTATTCTTCTTCTTCTTCTTCTTTTTCTTCTTCTTTTTCTTCTTCTTCTTCTTCTTCTTCTTCTTCTTGCTCTTCTTCTTCTTCTTCTTCTTATTATTATTATTATTATTATTATTATTATTATTATTCTCCCTTTTGTTCATCTTCTTCTTCTACTTCCTCTTCTTCTCTTTCTACTTCTTCTTCGATTTCTTTTGGTTCTTCTTCTTCTTCTTCTTCCTCTTCTTCTTCTTCTTTTTCTTCCTCATCTTCTACTTCTTCTTCTTCTATTTTTTTGTTCTTCTTCTTCTTCTCTTTCTTCTTCCTCTTCTTCTCTTTATTCCTCTTCTATTCTTTTTGTTCTTCTTCTTCTTCTTCTTCTCCCTCTTCTCCCTTTAATCCTCTTCTACTTCATCTTGTTCTTCTTCTTCTATTTCCTCTTCTTCTCTTTTTTCTTCTTCTATTTCTTTATGATGTTCTTCTTCCTTTTCTTCTTCTTCTTCTTCTTCTTCTTCTTCTTCTTTCTTTTCTTCCTTATACTTCTACTTCTTCTTCTTCTTGATAATGATGATGTTGGTATGTATGCCCTAAGAGCCAATCATGGGATGATTGGTGGGATACATTAAGATTGATTTGATAAACATCAAAGGCAAGGTTCCAATTCTTTCTGGTTCAGTCATATGAGATAATGATAGAACAGATTGAATGTCTAGAGAATGACAGTACTCAATGACGTATGCTTTCATATTAAGGACCTGAATGATGAGATCATACAGATGCTAAGAGTTTATACATTTTTATTATGTCCCTAGTCGAATGTCATTGTGGAAGGTAGATAGACAACAATGACACAGAAGACTAGATTGTGGTGTTGGTTGATGACAAAATTTCATTAGTCATGATATGGAGATCTCAAACCAAACACATAGGCAGTTGTTAGAGAACAAGTGTACCGGACAGACCCACCGTGAGTTTGACACATGGAACCATAACATGGTAGTCACAGTCAGTTCTCACAGTGAAGGTGGTGAGTGTGATTCTTCGACCTGAAATCACTACACTCAACACATGTCATTGGGTACACTTTGACATCATCAAACACAGCCCTGAAACATGGGTTGTTATAAAGGTGATGATTGGGTGGCTTTGACACATGGGGCTTTTGAGGGGTGAGTGATAGATATGGGATTTATCCCTCCTGAGGGAGTTTGATATCCATGGCCACTTGATGAGTAGGATTGAGATAGGCATGCGCACGCATGTGGGAATCAGTATGCGATAATGATGACATACATATCTCCTCCAATCTACTCTGAGATCAAGAAAGTGAATAAACATTGACAGGATGACTGTTCCATGCCTCGAGTTCATTCGAGATATCAGTGACAAAGGAATTATACATTCATTGTAACACCATTCACGGATTGTAGGATTGAAAGTTGTTCTCCAACTTTCTATTTCTCTTAGGTAGCACTAATGTGCGACTAGGAACCGCTCTTTGCCTGTGAAGTCATAAGTGTTATGGACTTTCACTGCCAACGTGAAATGGTCATGGAGGGTCATACACATAGGATTTAACCTGGAAGAGGAGTTTATCCACAAACGATGTTTAGATTGATTACTAAAGGAGTTTTGTAGTTCAATTAAACACTCAGTTAATTGATAGCTCAAAATCATAATGTTCAAGGTGTTTGACCGATTGATTAGAGTATCAGATTGATTGAAAATGCAATTGACTATTTTTGCACAGTCTGCACTCCCAACCGGTCGGCTCATATGATGAACCGATCGGCTCATGTGATGAACCGATCGGCTCAGGATAGGTTGAGACAACCGGTTCAAGGGTTGAACCGGTCAGCTCAACAGGTCCAAATGAGCAAGTTGGGAATGTCAGGTTGGCAAGATATTTTTCTTCGTTTCATTTATCTAATTTGATTGCAACAAGGATTGAGATTTGGATCAATTCGAAACAAAAGAGGAAAAGTCAACTGAGAACTAATCAGGACCACGGACCGATCGACTCATGCTTGAACCTATCGGCTCATGTGTCCCAACCAATCGGTTCAGGTGTGAACCGACTGGCTCAGGTTCCCAACTGACCATTTCACACTTGAAACGATCGGTTCAGCTGGTGCAGTTGGTTGTTTTTGTGGAAAATCTCGAACCCTTCTACTCCTACTTTAATCCCGCATTGCTCGGGGTAGAGAACCATGTCCCATGACCCTCCTATATAAATAGGGGTATTGGGGGCTTCTCAAGTACAAATCAGAACACCATTTGCTCTGCAAAGTTGTCGTTCTCTCTGGTTGTGGTAACTGAGAGAGCCTGAGCAAGTGCTACCCGATAAGGGAGGCACAGTAAGGGAAAGACAACTGCAGAAAAGGACTGGTTGTAGGAGAGTGTGTTGGTGACTAGTACGCCGAAAGGAGGGTACGACTCCTTCCGATGCCTTGTGCGACAAGGCGATCAGAGTTCCAGGTGGTCTGTGTAGACTACATCAGAGGCGGGAGATTTTTGCCGCTTGGAGGACTTCTGTCAATCCCGATAGTCCCGATGAGGCCAAGAGCTGCACAGACACTGTCCATGATCGGAGGTGAAGACCGCACAAGACGCAAGGTAACGTCGCCGAGCAAGCCTCGGGACAAGGTATGCCTCTACAAACCATCCTTCCTATTGTATAGTCGTTGATGTGTTTCCTTTATACTGGGTTCAGGGAGAAGAAAATTTTGTTTTCGCTGCCTTCTCTGTCTTCCCTAAAACCAACAGTGGTATCAGAGCCACGTCAACTGCTCTATACTTTAGGATTATCGATATGATCAATTTTGGTTTGTCGCCTTTAGTTATTGCATACAATGCGAATAAAATTGGCTTTATACATGTCCAATCCTAAATCCACAAAATCCCAATATACATATATGATATGTAATATAAATGAACTCGATACGCATTGCCCTTAAATGAGTTTTGTGGTGGATGTAGTGTGGTTATGGCTAATAAACCCTATGTATGTGTGCTTGGTTGAATATGGTTGCTTGCATCTCGGTCTGCGCATCGATTCCCTACCTCGTTATTCCTGATGTAACTTGAGATAACTCGAGATTTCTTTCCTACCTCTACTCCCCCCGAATGTAACTCGGGGTTTCCCAATTTAAATGTAAATAGGATAGATCTTTTTATATTTCCTGTTATGTCAAAGAACGGTGGACAACCTGATGACAACTGAGACGATCGGTTCAAGGCATGAACCAATCGGTTGGCGTTCTAGATGATTGGTTCGCGGAGTGAGCCGAGCGGGTGGAAGCCATTAGGAGATGCACGACAATCAGACGAACCGATCGACTAGAGGTGCCAGTCGATCGGCTGGTGGCACCCAACCAACTAGCAGGATGGCGAGTTGATCAATCATAGAGATGAGTTGATCAAACCCAGAATAGAAAAGCACAGAGTTCATCTTGTACATGTTGCATGTGATGTGGACCTAGATGACCGTGATTCCTCTTGGATCGAGGAATCACATTAGGATGGCCATAATTATCGCTTTTATCATTTCACATGTTATTGTGGGATATAACATATATATGATATGTACTATGTATTGTGGTGATTGGATATGTATATGTACCTATAAAACCAAATCCCTCATCTAAATATTAAGTCTTATATGCCTTCCATTAGCGGCACACACAAAAAACTCGATCGAACAAGCGCAGGTTACGCCAAAGTGTGGTGCGCCGTCTATCTTGCGGAAGTGTGATGGGTAGACATGTAGGATCTGCCAAAGTAGGATGCATGTTTACCATGTCAGCTTTTGGGTTAGACTTAACTAGTGATTCTTAGAGCGTCTCAGCCCAGAGGCACGGAATGTTCATGGTAAGGTGTTGCACATGTTCATTCATCAAGAGTTGCATATGATGCAATTGGCATGATGGCCTACCTAATTAGTCAAGATTGTGGGCGATCAGCCAAAGCTGACTCATGACTTGATGAAATATGGATCTTGACCCACTAGAAGATTGAACGCTGCAATCTTACGAATTGATGGTGAGGGCTATCAATTTGAACAAAAATAGTGGGAGCGATAATTAATTAAAGTCCTAATTATATCATCAACCTTTCAAATCAATCAAATAAGTCAAAATTGAGTTTTGAACTAAATTGCATATATTTCCTTTTGTAGTACAAATGACAACAATCACTTTTCATTGTGATCGATCCTTGAAAAGGATAAGCTGAATGGGACTAACTTCCACGACTGGTTTAGGACATTGAGAATTGTTCTCACTCAAGAGTGAAAGCTCTATGTCCTGGATACTCCAGTTCCAGAGGAACCTGCTCCTACCACACCAAAGGCAGAAAGGGATGCTTATAAGAAGCATTCTGAAGATGTCATTGATGAAAAGTTCTTGATGTTGTGCTCCATGAACCACGAGTTGTAGAGACAACATGAGAACATGGGTGTCATTGAGATGATTCAGCATCTCAAGAACATGTATGAAGATCAAGCACGGCAAGAGAGATATGATGTCTCTAGGGCGTTGTTCAAGTGTGTCATGACAGAAGGAGATCTAGTTGGTCCTCACACAATCAAAATGATTGGGTATGTGGAGAACCTGACAAGACTGGGATTTCCCCTGAGTCAAGAGTTGGCTGCTGACGTGATACTGCAATCATTGCCAGAATACTACAGACAGTTTGTGATGAACTACAACATGAACAACCTTTACAAGTCGTTGACAGAGTTGTTGGGCATGTTGAGGACAGTTAAGGCACAGATGAAGAAGGACAAGCCAAAGTCTGTGATGATGATCAACAACAAGAAAGGCAAGTCCAAGCGCAAGGGCAAGGGCTAGGCTAAGAAAGGTTCTGATGCTAGCCAGCAACCCAAGTCATCTTCAACTCTCAAAGCCAAGGGAGGCATGACCAAGAGAAGCACTTGTCACCATTGTCAAAAGCCAGGACATTGGAAAAGGAATCGTCCTCTCTATCTGGAAGAACTAAAGAAGAAGGAGGCAACGGACATCTCCACCTAAAGGTGTCATGAAATAAACTTGTAACATTTTTTAGGTATATGATACCAAGATATAAAATGTAAAGCACCCAATAAATAGGGTAAGTATTGCCACCATAGATAGGTGTATTTTAGTTTATTTTCATCCTTGAAGGCATGTAATAGAGTTATGAACTGCTATTTCATATCTGCCAATGGATAGAAACACCTTAATTTTTGCATATTGTATGACAATGATGGCAATTAATAAAGTTGATGTTTCAATCTTTGTGGCAATGCCTTGTTTATCTTGTGGTACTTGGTATGCATAAAATAAAATGATACCTAAAAGTTATTGATAACTCAAACAATCAAATTATAATAAATCATGAGTAATTCATTTCTAGTTATCATATGATGGATAAATCTAGACTCTTTTGGTTAGAGAACCAGTAAGAGACATGAATCTCTTGGACATGATCAATCTTCACTAGTCATAGTGGGAGATTGATTATCCTATTAGGTATAATACATGTGATGTATTTACATACCTATTGGACTTAATACTAGTACTTTAAATGGTGTTTAGAGAAATACCAATATGAGTATCTTGAAGTGTTCAAGAATATCATAGATGAAGTACGAATTTGGTAAAGTGTTAATTCTTGATGAGATAAATGAATGAGATACTTAAACCAAATGTTTGAGAACCTTATGAGTGATTATGATAGTGAACTCATGGTTAAGGCATGGTGATGTCTAAATCAAAAGGAGTCATACTCTAAGGAGTTAGAGGATGATTATCAAATAACTAAGTTCTTCTTAAATAAAGAATACCCCACACTAATAAAGGATATTAAGAATAACAAAGTGTTGTGAGTTCTTATACCCTTGACAGATACACCTCGATTATCTATGTGATGAGTTGGTCATATGATGAGTCAACTATCTAGATGAATATTGAGGAACCGGATTTTGATTTATGGTTTATGACTATTACATCCTAAATGACTTCCATGTGAACCATGAGGTATGACCTTGATGTTAGAACCTATTGGGATGAAATCCATAAGTGCGAATGAGTCTTAAGCGTTAAGACACATGGATAACATTTTTAGAAGGATGATACTTGTTGATTGCAACTTAATGACTAAGAGATTTGGCATACGGATACTAAAACTGCATTCCTATGAGGAATAAAAACAAGGATGTGTACGTGACATAACCTATAAGGTTTACGAATCCATTAATACAAATGAAGTCTATAAGTTACAATGAACTAATCAATGTGATTTATTGAGTACAAGCAACTCAGAGATGGGAACTTTACTTTGATAATATAGTCAAAGGGTTTGACTGATATGTCAAAGATAAAAAAGGGATATGTGATTTAGTGGGAGCGTATTTCATTCCACATGTTGATGGGGAATGAAATATTCTAGAATGGAATCCTTTGTGGAAATTATCTTTAGGGAAGATAGAGACATTTCCTATGTGATAGGAATAGAGATCTATAGAGATAGTTCTCGAAAACCTCTTGACCTGAAAAGAGAGAGCATACATTGGCAATCTATACTGAAGGGTTCAGTATGCATAGATTCAGTGGGAGAAAACTTGTCCATGTTACATGGAGTGAGTATCCCAAGGCCAAGTGTCCAATTCTCAAGAAGAATGGGAACACTAAGAATATATACAGATCTATCATGTATGTAATCATCCCATTATCTTGCATGTATGGACATAGCAAGAATAAAATGCATTCATCATCTTGTATGTAGGACATGACAATATGATGTGCTCATCTTGATAACTCGTATGTGGGACATGATGAGTGGATGTCTGTCTAGTTCCAGTAAAGGTTACTGGAATACCATAAGAACTTGAGAAATACTTGAGAAGTACTAGTTCTATGGAAATAAGGAAGGTCTCATTGTAAAGAGTTACACTGATACGAACTTCCGAAAAGGACAAAAAATTAATCGCAAAATATATGTGGTATATATAAAAGTGAATGTTTGTTGATAACATGAAACGTTCCAATAAAGCTGTTTAAAAGGAAAAGCTGAGTATCCATGTGTTAGAACATTAGTGGATACTATATGGATCTGGAAGTTCACGAGATGAACTTATAGATATTCCGGTCATTGATGACAAGTAAGGAGTACTTGGTCATGCTATGTGGCTAAAGGTTAGCAAAGAAATACTATATCACATATTATGGCAACTCCATCTCATACGCGTGACGTACAATGAAGAGATGAGACACATGTTGTTAATACTGACTTTGGCAAGGTGTTAACATAACTCACTGTGTAAGCACTAGAGCATAGTAACATGTGGGACATGTTTGAAGATCACTATGAATATGATTCAAGGGTGATTAGCTCACAGTGCAAGTGGGAGTCTGTTGGTATGTATGTCCTGAGAGCCAATCATGGGATGATTGGTAAGATACATTAAGATTGATTTGATAAACATCAAAGGCAAGCTTCCAATTCTTTCTGGTTCAGTCATATGAGATAATGATAGAACATATTGAATGTCTAGAGAATGACAATACTAAATGATGTATGCTTTCAAGTTAAGGACATGAACGATGAGATCATAGGAAGCTAAGAGTTTCTACATTCTTATTATGTCCCTAGTCAGATGTCATTGTGGAAGGTAGATAGACAAAAATGACATACACGACTAGATTGTGGTGTTGTTTGATGAAAAAATTTCATTAGTCATGATATGGAGATATCAAACCAAACACATAGGTACTTGTTAGAGAACAAGTGTACCAAACAGACCCACTCTGAGTTTGACACATGGAACCATATCATGGTAGTCACAGTCAGTTCTCACAGTTATGGTGGTGAGTGTGATTCTTCGACCTGAAATCACTACACTCAACACATGTCATTGGGTACACTTTGACATCATCAAACGCAGTCCTAAAACATGGGTTGTTATAAAGGTGATGATTGGGTGGCTTTGACACATGGGGCTTTTGAGGGGTGAGTGATAGATATGGGATTTGTCCCTCCTGAGGGAGTTTGATGTCCATGGCCACTTGATGAGTAGGATTGAGATAGGTGTGCGCACGCATGTGGTAATCAATATGTGATATTGATGTCATACATATCTCCTCCAATCTACTTTGAGATCAAGAAAGTGAATGAATATTTATAGGATGAATGTTCCATGCCTCGAGTTCATTTGGGATATCAGTGACAAAGGAATTATACATTAACTATAAAACCATTAATAGATTGTATGATTGAAAGTTGTTCTCCAACTTTCTATTTCACTTGGGTAGCACTCATGTGTGACTAGGCACCACTCTTTTCTTGTGAAGTCATAAGTTTTATGGACTTTCACTACCAACGTGAAATGGGCCTGCAAGGTCAAACACATAGGATTTAACCTGGAAGAGGAGTTTATCCAAAAATGATGTTTATATTGATTACTAAAGGATTTTAGTAGTTCAATTAAACACTCAGTGAATTAATAGCTCAAAATCATTTTGTTCAAGGTGTTGGACCGATTGATTAGGGTATCAGATTGATTGGAACTGCAATTGACTGTTTTTGCACAGTCTGCACTCCCAACTGATCGGCTCATATGATGAACCGATCGGCTTAGCTTGGTGAACCGATGGGCTCATGTGATGAACCGATCGGCTCATTCGATGAACTGATCGGCTCAGGACAGGTTGAGATGACCAGTTCAAGGATTGAACCGATCGGCTCCACAGGTCCAAATGAGCAAGTTGGGAAAGTTAGGTTGGCAAGATATTTCTCTTCATTTCACTTGTCTAATTTGATTGGAACAAGGATTGGTATTTGGATCAATTCGAAACAAAATAGGAGAAGTCAATCGGGAACTGATCAGGACCCCGAACCGATCAGCTCATGTTTGAACCGATCGGCTCATGCTTGAACTGATCAGCTTAGGTGTCCCAACCACTCAGTTCAGGTGTGAACTGATCGCCGCAGGTCCCCAACTGACCGTTTCATTCTTGAAACGATCAGTTCAACTGACACAATTGGTTGTTTTTGTGGAAAATCTTGAACCCTTCTACTCCTACTTTAATCACGCATTGCCTGGGGTAGAGAACATTGTCCCATGACCCTCCTATATATAGCGGTATTGGGGGCTTCTCAAGTACAACTCAAAACACCAGTTGCTCTACAAAGTTGTCGTTCTCTCTGGTTGTGGTAACCGAGAGAGCCCAAGCAAGTGCTACCTGATAAGGGAGGCACAACAAGAGAAAGACAACTATAGAAAAGCGACTGGTAGCAGGAGAGTGTGTCGGTGACTAGTACGCTGATAGGAGGATATGACTCCTTCTGGTGCCTTGTGCGACAAGGCGATCGGAGTTCCAGGTGGTCCGTGTGGACTACTTTAGAGGCGGGAGATTTCTGTCGCTCAGAGGACTTTTGTCAATCTTGACAGTCCCGGTGAGGCCAGGATCTACACAGACACTGTCCAAGATTGGAGGTGAAGACCGTGAAAGATGCAAGGTAACGTCTTCGACCAAGCCTCAGGACAAGGTATGCCTCTACAAACCATCCTTCCTATTGTATAGACGTTGACATGTTTCCTTTATACTGGGTTCAGGGAGAAGAAAATTTTGTTTCCTCTACCTTCTCTATCTTCCCCAAAACCCAACATATGATGTTCATCATCATCGTCATCATCATCATCTTCTTCTTCTTTATCTTCTCCTTCTTCTTCTTCTTCGTCTTCTCCTTCTCCTTCTTCTTCTTTTTTTTCTCCCTTTTGTTCCTTTTCTTATTCTTCTTCTACTACTTATTCTTCTTCTCTTTCTTCTTCTTCTTCTTCTTCTTCTTCATCATCATCATCATCATTTTCTTCTTTATCTTCTTCTTCTTCTCCATGTTGTTCCTCTTCTATTCTTCTTCTACTTCCTCTTATTCTCTTTCTTCTTTTTCTATTTCTTCTTGTTCCTCTTCCTCTTCTTCTCTTTCTTCTTCCTCTTCTTGTCATCCTCTTCTTCTCTTCCTATTCTTCTCTTTCTTCTTTATCTCCTTCTCTTTCTTGTACTTCTCTTTCTTCTTCTTCTTCTTCTTCTTCTTCTTCTTCTTCTTCTATTACCTCTTCTTCCCTTTCTTCTTCTTCTATTTCTTTTTGTTCTTCTTCTTCTTTATCTTCTTCTTTTTCTTCTTCTTCTTCTTCCTCTTCTTCCTCTTCTACTACCTCTTCTTCTCTTTATTCTACTTCTATTTCTTTTTGTTCTTCTTCTTCTTCTTTATCTTCTTCTTCTTCTTCTTCTTCTTCTTCTCCCTTTTGATCCTCTTCTTCTTCTTCTTCTTCTTCTTCTTCTCCCTTTTGATCCTCTTCTTCTTCATTTACTCCCTCTTCTTCTACTTCTTCTTCCTCTTCTTCTCTTTTTTCTTCCTCTTCTACTCTTTCTTCTTTGATTTCTTTTTGGTCTTCTTTTACTTTTTCTTCTACTTCTTCTTCTTCTTCTTCTTCTTCTTCTTCTTCTTCTTCTTCTTCTTCCTCTTCTTCTTCCTCTTCTTCTTCATCGTCCTTTTCTCCTCCTTCTTCTTCTTCTTCTTCTTCTTCTTTTTCTTCTTCTTCTTCTTCTTCTTCTTCTTCTTCTTCTTCTTCTTCTTCTTTTTCTTATACTTATTCTTCTTCTTCTTGATGATGATGATGAATCATCATCCTCTTCTTACTCGTCATCATCATCTTCTTCTTTATCTTCTTCTTCTTCTTCTCCCTTTTGTTCCTCTTCTTCTTCTATTTCTTTTTTTCTTCTTCTTCTTTTTCTTCTTGTTCTTCAATTTCTATTTGTTGTTGTTCTTCTTCTTCCTTTTCTTCCTTATACTTCTTCTTCTTCTTCTTCTTCCTCCTCCTCCTCCTCTTCTACTACCTCTTCTTCTCTCTCTTCTTATATTTCTTTTTCTTCTTCTTCTTCTTTATCTTCTTCTTCTTCTTCTTTATCTTCTTCTTCTTCTTCTTCTGATCCCTTTTGATCCTCTTCTTCTTCTTTTACTTCCTCTTCTTCTACTTCTTCTTCTTCCTCTTCTTCTCTTTCTTCTTCTGCCTCTTCTACTCTTTCTATTTTTTCTATTTCTTTTTGTTCTTCTTCTGTGTTTTCTTCTTCTTCTTCCTCTTCGTCATCTTGCTTTTCTCCTTCTCCTTCTCCTTCTCTTTCTTCTTCTTCTTATTCTTATTCTTCTTCTTCTTCTTCATCATCCTATTCTTCTTCTTATTCTTCTTCTTCTTCTTCTTCTTCTTCTTCTTGATGATGATGATGATGATGATGATGATCATCATCATCATCATCATCATCATCATCATCATCATCATCATCATCATCATCATCATCATCATCATCATCATCATCATCATCATCATCATCATCATCATCATCATCATCATCATCATAATCATCATCATCATCATCATCATTGTCATCTTCATCATCATCATCTTGTTCTTTATCTTCTTCTTCATCTTCTTCTCCCTTTTGCTCCTCTTCTTCTCTTTCTTATTCTTCTATTTCTTCTTCTTCTTCTCCCTTTTATTCTTCCTCTTCCTCTTCTTCTTCTTCTTCTTCTACCTTTTCTTTTTATCTTTTTTCATCTTCTTGTTCATCATCATCTTCTTCTTCTTTATCTTCTTCGTTTTCTTCTTCTTCTTATTCTTCTTCTTCTTCTTCTTCTCCCTTTTGTTCCTCTTCTTCTTCTTCTACTTCCTCTTCTTCTCTTTCTTCTTCTTCTATTTCTTTTTATTCTTCTTCTTCTTCTTCTTCTTCTTCTTCTTCTTCTTGTTCTTCTTCTTCTTCTTCTTCTTCATTTTCTTCCTTATACTTATTCTTCTTCCTCATGATGATGATGATCATTATCATCAGCATGATCATCATCATCATCTTCTTATTCTTCTTCTTCGTCATCATCATCTTATTCTTTATCTTCATCTCCTTCTACCTTTTCTTCTTCTTCTTCTTCTTCTTCTTCTTCTTCTTCTTCTTCTTCTTAAGCTTATTATTCTTCTTTTTCTCCCTTTTGATCCTTTTATTCTTCTTCTACTTCCTCTTTTTATCTTTATTCTTCTTATATTTATTTTTCTTCTTCTACTTCTTCTTCTTCTTCTTCTTCTTCAGCTTATTATTCTTCTTCATCTTCTCCCTTTTGTTCCTTTTATTCTTCTTCTACTTCCTCTTTTTCTCTTTATTCTTCTTATATTTCTTTTTCTTCTTCTACTTCTTCTTATTTGTGACAAAGTGGAATTTTGCATAAGTATGATAAAATTTCTATTTTGCCCTCATTATACCTACTAATGGTCCCTAATTATTTTTCTTGTCTTCAAAATCATTATTGAGACTCAAATATGAAATATGGTGATCAATATAGTTTTATACACATTATAACACTTCAAATTAGATTCAGTCATCACTTTGTCCAAAGAAACAAATTGGTCAATCAACCTTCATATTTTGATACTTTTCTAATTTTTCTCCACATTTTTCAAAGATTTGTTCCAAATTTGAGAACAATTGGACATTCCTACGATTTTCTATGAATTATTGAAGTTAATGTGTTGAAAACCATTAGTTTTGTCTTTTAATTGACCTTTTTCCATGTCAGCGATCCAAGGCAAGGATCTGAGGGCGATCCTAGCCCTTGGATCTGCCTCTCATGGATCCCAGCCCGATCCATTGGCTATAGACTCGTCTTCTACCTCCCACAATCAGTGGGGAGGAGTAATGACGATCAAAAGTGGCAATCAGCCCTTATACTACCCGATTTGAAATTCCAATCGAGAGGGAATGCTTGTCTCGCGAATTCAAAGTGATTGAATCCTATTTTGACTGCCATTTGTGCTCTATCCAGCCGCCAAAATGAGCTCTTTGCTTTCTCCTCTCTGTCCGGCGGCCATGGCTAAGGGCAAATCCTTGTTCAGCCCTAAAACCTAACCCGAGTGCTATAAAAAGGTCCCTCGTGTTCGCCATCAACACACCAAGCTATGAGCCTTATTCTTGCTCTCCGTTTCAACCTCAGGCATCCTAATTTTTCCTCCCTGTTTCTCCTAGTTGTCCAACGGCGCCGCCGCCCCGGTGTTTTGGGCGTCTCCTATCGACCCTCCCTCGCCTCAACTCACCACCACCATCTGACTCGTGATGGCACGACGAAGCCAGGCGGCGCCTTCGCTTCCCTCCATCAGCCCTCCTACTCCCTCCTCTACTAGCATCGACGAGACAATCTACCATGGACATGTGCTGCTTGCACGACTACTAGAGCGGGAGAGAAAGGTCCCAATCCGCCGGTTCAGGTGCTTTCCCCGGTCCAACAAACAAACCTTTGAACCAATTATTAAGAAGTTAACCGGCCAATTGAAGGATCAAGTCGTACCCTAAACCAATCGATCCTCCTTGCTCACATGGCTCGATCTGGGTCGTTCTTTTAATATCGAATGGTCCATGTTTTTCTGCATTTAAGGTATTTTTTCCTCATCTCAACTCATTCAAATAAATGCTAGATCTTGTTTTAAATCATAGAAAATGCATCTGAACTCCAAAAATGATGAACAAATAGTCAATCTTGATCAGAAAAATCCAATGAATCATTTAAAATACTTTTGAAACCTGATTCCAGAGGATTCTCATTGATATACCTAGATCTTAAACTCTTTCTCATTTAATTTTCCATATGGCTTAATAATGATGTTTAATCTTTGAAAACCATATATTTGGACTCTGATGATACCTTGTAACCTAGATCCAGTATATTTGAATCATCTACTCTTGAAAATAAATCATTAGTAACCTAGATCCATTTACCTGATTCAATATTGATTATAATCTTTATGAATAATGAGTAATCTTGATATTGATCTTAATCTTGCAAAACCCTTGATATATTTTTGACTCATCAATCTAATCTTGAAATTCCAATTATACTAAGTATCATGATGATGATCTAGAAATTTGATGATGACTTGGATAATAATCATTAAATTAGGGTTTACATATATGATCCTAGAAAACCTAAGTAGGTCATCCACACTTGAAATATTCTTGACACATGAATATTGTTTGACATATTGATATAGTATGAATCATAAGTGGATGACCTAACCCTAAGATTGACCTAGGAAAATGTAACCCTAATCTCAAATATTGAAATAATATCTTGATCTTGACCCTTGATCCAAACATTGTGTTTTAGGATCTAAATCGAAGGGTTGACCTATTACTAGTGGATCTATACTCGATATCTTCGGTGAAATGTACGCTATTATATAACTCCTCCTTGATTGTATTGAAGATACTTTTATGTATCTCTTGACTATATACTTGGCTATTTACTTGGATGAGCTATTGTTCCCTATGATTAGTCTTCTATTTTTCTATACTATATTTTGAAAAACACAAAAACATAAATTGCATGCCCATTATGACTACCCGTATATTGATAATGATGATGATATTGATAATGTTGATAATGTTGATATTGAGTACAACAACCCCCTCATTTGGAGGTGGGACTTGTACATTGGCTTCCTATGTTCCTA